>JAWPHD010000984.1:357500-370595 GCA_037043455.1 Cyrtodaria siliqua
TATGCATACAGCTCCAACGGGAGCGCAATTCGCGGGGAGCTCTAGGCGTCGCTACAAAACTTCACATAATGCGACGACATTGTCGCTTCATATAATGCATAAACTGAGTCATACATTACACCGTCACAGACAAAGATGTAGTTGATGATCACTGAAACCCAACAAGCGTCGAACATCAATCTATTTATTTTAGTTATTACTTATAACTGTCTTTTATATACTAGATATATTTAATTTACCCAAATAGTAGGCATGCCATCGATATAGCGATTACTGCACGGTTTTTGTTTCAATAATCAAAAAATGTTTTTTCATTTTTTTACATTTTTTGGTAAAAGATTTGTTTTTATATTTAGTATTTTATATTTATATTTATATTTTTAATGTCTTTTTTGTTTTACATTTAGGGTGACCTGATTTTACATTTGTGACGTTTACAAGTCGATACGCGATGGCTCGATGGCGATGTACGATGGCACGATGGTACGATGAGGATAGTACGGTGGTACGATGGCGATAGTACGATGGCACGATGGTACGATGGCACGATGATATGATGAGGATAGTACGGTGGTACGATGGCGATGGTACGATGGCACGATGGTACGCTGAGGATAGTACGGTGGTACGATGGCGATGGCGATGGTACGATGGCACGATGGTACGATGAGGATAGTACGGTGGTACGATGGCGATGGTAAGATGGCACGATGGTACGATGAGGATAGTACGGTGGTACGATGGCGATGGTACGATGGCACGACGGTACGATGAGGATAATACGGTGGTGCGATGGTACGATGACACGATGGTACGATGAGGATAGTGCTATTGTACAATGGCGATGTTTCGATAGTCCATCACATTATCGTCATCCTACCGTCGTACCATCCCATCGTACCATCGTACCATCGCACATCGACTTGTAACAACTTAAATAAAGTTTGCAAGTCGATACGCGATGTTACGATGGCGATGTTACGATGACGATGCTACGATGGCGATTGTTACGATGGCGATGTTACGATGGCGATGTTACGATGACAATAACGCGGTAGACTATCGTACCATCGCCTTTGTAACATCGTTCCATCGACATTGTATCATCGTGCCATCGCACAATCGCCATCGTACCATCGTAACATCGCCATCATACCATCGCCGTCGTACCATCGTGCCATAGCACATAGACTTGACATTGAGAGGTGCGGAGTGGGATGGGACTGATAATAGGTTGTCAGCTTGTATTTGCTTAGATTTTTATAGGTTGTGTGAAGTTGGCTGTGAGATCGAATATCGTATATCGACATTCAATATCGAGCTGGGTTTTCAATGACGAGATAGCTCTGAGATCGATATTCAGTTTAAACTTATCAGAAGGCATACTGAATACAGAGCTGAGTTTGAATTTCGAGCCGGCTCTGAGATCGATATTCGTTTTAAACGTACACCAGGGCATTTTGAATACAGAGCTGGGTTTGAATACAGAGCTGGCTCTGAGATCGATATTAGGTTAAACTTATATTAAAAGTCATTTTGAATACAAATCTGGGTTTGAATGCAGAGCTGGCTCGGAGATCGATATTTGTTTTAAACATTCACCAAGTCATTTTGAATGCAGAGCTGGGTTTGAATACGGAGCTGGCTCTGAGATCGATATTCGTTTTAAACATACAACAAAGCGTTTTTAATACAGACCTGGGATTGCATTTCGAGCTGGATCTGAGATCGATATACATTTTAAACATACACTAAGTCATTTTGAATGCAGAGCTCGGTTTGAATGTAGCGCTGGCTCTTAGGTTGATATTCGTTTTAAAAATGCACGAAGTCATTACAATGCAAACTGGGTTTTAATACGGAGCTGGCTCTGAGATCGATATTCGTTTTAAACACACATTAAGTCATTTTGAATGCAGGGCTGGGTTTAGTTTAAACACATTTTATTAATTGTCATTTTGAATGCAGAGCTGGGGTTGAATGCAGAGCTGGCTGTGAGAACGATATTCGTTTTAAACATGCACCATGTCATTTTGAATGCAGAGCTAGGTATGAATACAGAGCTGGCTCTGAGATCGAAATTCGTTTTAAACATACACCAAGTCATGTTGAATGCAGAGCTGGCTGTGAGATCGATATTCGTTTTAAACATACATCAAGTCATTTTGAATGCAGAGCTGGGGTTGAATGCAGAGCTGGCTGTGAGAACGATATTCGTTTTAAACATGCACCATGTCATTTTGAATGCAGAGCTAGGTATGAATACAGAGCTGGCTCTGAGATCGATATTCGTTTTAAACATACACCAAGTCATGTTGAATGCAGAGCTGTGTCAGAATGCAGAGTTGGCTCTGAGATCGATATTCGTTTCAAACATGCAACAAGTCATTTTGAATGCAGAGCTGGGTTTGAATGCTTTGTATGGTGTTTACGTCATTTTCAACACATGTAAGGTTATATATGACGGTCGATTTTTTGTGGTGGAGGTAGACCACCCGCTTTTCCTGGGTAGAACCAGTATTGTACACCTCCCGCCATCCGTAATGCAGACCTAGGTCTAAGATCGATATTCGTTTTAAACATACAACAAGGCATTTTGAATATCGAGCTGAGTTTGCATTTCGAGCTGGCTCTTAGATCGATATTCGTTTTAAAGATACACTAAGTCATTTTGAATGAAGAGCTGGCTCTTAGGTCGATATTCGTTTTAAAAATGCACCAAGTCATTAACAATGCAAAGATGGGTTTGAATTCGGAGCTGGCTCTGAGATCGATATTCGTTTTAAACACACATTGTCATTTTGAATGCAGGGCTGGGTTTAGTTTAAACATATTTTATTAATTGTATTTACAAGTTAAGCATATATACAATAACAACAAATAAAGGATTGGAACGGAAGCGTAATGCTTATTAAGTTCCTTTCCTCACCATGTTTATATATAACACTAGAATGGCAGACTTATTATACATTACTCAAGAAGAGAAAACAGAAACAAAATATTTCTTATACAATGGAAAATGTTATCAAGATTTAGAAGGAAAAGTTTGAAAGCTACACAAAAACGCATATATAGAATAATACTAATACTGTTATATATATATATATTAAAAAAAAGTGTAAGGGAAATCTGGGCGGCGACATTGGGTAGACGCGAATCATCCGTACTAGCAGCATCTAACTTGTTTATTTAATGATGTTGATAAGTCAAGTCTAAAAAGTTAAGTTTAAAATCGTTTGATCTTTAATATAAAATTTTGCACATTTTGCACAAGCCATGTATTCGCCCAGTCAGTTATTTTTACTATATCGGAATTTAGGATATCGGCACCAAGAACTATAACGCACTGGAGTCTATTAATTGGAAAACCAGTTTATAAGTGCATCGGGCTGGGTTTGAATGCAGAGCTGGCTCTGAGATCGATATTCGTTTTAAACATGCAACAGGTCATTTTGAATGCAGGGCTGGGTTTGAATGCATAGCTGGCTGTTAGAACGATATTCGTTTTAAACATGCACCAAGTAATTTGAATTCAGAGCTGGGTTTGAATACAGAGCTGGCTCTGAGATCGATATTCGTTTTAAACATACACCAAGTCATGTTGAATGCAGAGCTATGTCAGAATGCAGAGCTGGCTCCGAGATCGATATTCGTTTCAAACATACAACAAGTCATTCTGAATGCAGAGCTGGGTTTGAATGCAGAGCTAGGTCTAAGATCGATATTTGATTTGAACATACAACAAGGCATTTTGAATATCGAGCTGGGTTTAAATTTCGAGCTGGTTCTGAAATCGATATGCGTTTTAAACATGCAACAAGTAATTTTGAATGCCGAGCTGGGTTGTAATGCAGAGCTTGCTCTGAGATCGATATTCGTTTTAAACATGCGCAAAGTAATTATGAATGCAGAGCTGCGTTTGAATACAGAGCTGGCTCTGAGATCGATATTCGTTTTAAACATACAACAATACAGTTTGAATACAGATCTGGGTTTGAATTTCGAGCCGCCTCTGAGATCGATATTCGTTTGAACTGTAGAAGAGGGCATTTTGAATTGGGTTTGAATGCAGAGCTAGCTCTGAGATTGATATTTGTTTTAAACATACAAATCATTCTGAATATCGAGCTGGGTTTGAATGCAGAGATGGCTCTGAGATCGATATTCGTTTTAAACATACACTAAGTCATTTTGAATGCAGGGATGGGGTTTGATTGCAAAGCTGGCTCCGAGATCGGTATTAGTTTTAAATATACACTAAGTCGTTTTGAAAGCAGAGATGTGTTTGAATGCAAAGCTGGCTCTGAGATCGATATTCGTTTTTAACATGCAACAAATCGTTTTGAATGCAGAGTTCGGTTTAAATACAGAGCTGGCTCTGAGATCAATATTCGTTTTAAACATGCACCAAGTCATTTTGAATGCAGAGTTTTGTTTGATTGCAGAGCTGGCTCTGAGATCGATATTCGTTTTAAACATACACCAAGTCATTTTGAAAGCAGAGATGTGTTTGAAATCAAAGCTGGCTCTGAGATCGATATTCGTTTTAAACATACAGCAAGTCATTTTGAATGCAGAGCTATGTTTGAATGCGGAGCTGTCTCTGAGATCGATATTCGTTTTAAAGATGCACCAAGTCATTTGGAATGCAGGGCTGTGTTTGAATGCAGAGCAGGCTCTGAGATCTATATTCGTTGTAAACGTGCAACATGTCATTTTGAATGCAGAGCTGGGTTTGAATACTGAGCTGGCTCTGAAATCAATATTCGTTTTAAACATACACAAAGTAATTATAAAAGCAGAGTTGTGTTTGAATATAGAGCTAGCTCGGAGATCAATATTACTTTTAAACATACAACACTATAACTTGAATACAGATCTGGGTTTGAATTTCGAGCCGGCTCTGAGATCGATATTCGATTAAACTGAAGAAGAAGGCATTTTGAATATCGAGCTGGGTTTCAATTTCGAGCTTGCTCTGAGATCGATATTCATTTAAACTGCAGAAGACGGCATTTTGAATATCGATCTGTGTTTGAATTTTGAGCTTGCTCTGAGATCGATATTCGCTTGAACTGTATAAGTAGGCAATTTGAATATCGAGCTTTGTTTGAATTTCGAGCTGGCTCTGAGATCGATATTCGTTCCAAACATAAAACAAGCCATTTTTAATACAGAGCTGGGTTTGAAAATCGAGCTGGCTCTGATATCGATATTAGTTTTAAACATACACACAGTCATTTTGAATGCAGAGCTGGCTCTGAGATCGATATACCTTTTAAACATGAACCAAGTCATTTTCTATGCAGAGCTGGGTTTGAATACGGAGCTGGCTCTGAGATCGATATTCGTTTTAAACATGCAACAAGTCATTTTGAATGCCGAGCTGGGTTGTAATGCAGAGCTGGCTCTGAGATCGATATTCGTTTTAAACATACACAATGTAATTAAGAATGCCGAGCTGCCTTTGAATACAGAGCTGACTCTGAGATCGATATTCGTTTTAAACATACACTAAGTCATTTTGAATGCACATATGTGTTTGAATGCAGAGCTGGCTCTGAGATCGATATTTCGTTTTAAACATGCGCAAAGTCATTTTCAATGCAGAGCTGGTTTAACATTATGAGCTGGCTTTGAGATCGATATTCGTTTTAAACTTACAACAAAGCATTTTCAATACAGAGCTGGGTTTCAATGCAGAGATGGCACTGAGATCGATATTCGTTTTAAACATACAACAAGTCATTTTGAAAGCAGAGATGTGTTTGAATGCAAAGCTGGCTCTGAGATCGATATTCGTTTTAAACATACAACAAGCCATTTTGAAAGCAGAGCTGGGTTTGAATGCAGAGCTTGCTCTGAGATCGATATTTGTTTTCAAGTTAAACATGCAACAATTCATTTTGAATGCAGAGCTAGGTTTGAATGCAGAGCTGGCTGTGAGATCGATATTCGTTTTAAACATACACCAAGTGATTTTGAATGCAGAGCTGGGGTTGAATGCAGAGCTGGCTGTGAGAACGATATTCGTTTTAAACATACACCAAGTCATGTTGAATGCAGAGCTGTGTCAGAATGCAGAGCTGGCTCTGAGATCAATATTCGTTTCAAACATGGAACAAGTCATTTTGAATGCAGAGCAGGGTTTGAAAGCTTTGTATGGTGTTTACATCATTTTCAACACATGTAAGGTTATATATGACGATCGATTTTTTGTGGTGGAGGTAGACCACCCACTTTTCCTGGGTAGAACCAGTACTGTACACCTCCCGCCATCCGTAATGCAGAGCTAGGTCTAAGATCGATATTCGTTTTAAACATACAACAAGGCATTTTGAATATCGAGCTGGGTTTTGAATTTCGAGCTGGCTCTGAGATCGATATTCGTTTTTTAAAGATACACTAAGTCATTTTGAATGAAGAGCTGGCTCTTAGGTCGATATTCGTTTTAAAAATGCACCAAGTCATTAACAATGCAAAGCTGGGTTTAAATACGGAGCTGGCTCTGAGACCGATATTCGTTTTAAACACACATTGTCATTTTGAATGCAGGGCTGGGTTTAGTTTAAACATATTTTATCAATTGTATTTACAAGTTAAGCATATATACAATAACAACAAATAAAGGATTGGAACGGAAGCGTAATGCTTATTAAGTTCCTTTCCTTACCATGTTTATATATAACACTAGAATGGCAGACTTATTATACATTACTCAAGAAGAGAAAACAGGAACAAAATATTTCTGATACAATGGAAAATGTTATCAAGATTTAGAAGGAAAAGTTTGAAAGCTACACAAAAACGCACACACCAAAAATAATAAAATTCATATATAGAATAATACTAATACTGTTATATATATATATATTAAAAAAAATGTGTAAGGAAAATCTGGGCGGCGACATTGGGTAGAGGCGAATCATCCGTACTAGCAGCATCTAACTTGTTTATTTAATGATGTTGATAAGGTATGTCTAAAAAGTTATGTTTAAAATCGTTTGATTTTTAATATAAAATTTTGCACATTTTCGAAGATTTTTTTAACTGAGATTGGGGTCACCACATAGGAGAATATTAGTTGAGATAGTACATATATTTGAAAGAGAGTTAAAACGTTCTAAGCGAATAATGTGAGGTTGGACACGTGAAGAAGAAATGCTCTGTGTTCTCGATACTACCACAGTGGCACAGAGGCGTGTCAGTTATATTTTTGATAAACAAGTGATGCTTTAATAAACCACAGTTTGTTCTGAGACGTGTGTGAAGGATTTCCTGTCACCTGTGTAGTAATACTTCGGGGGGACGTGATTCATGGGTAAGATATCGTTTGAAAGAGTAGACAGATTCTAAGGATCTGGCGTCCTGCGGTAGTAAATTCCATTCACGAACAACAAAAGGTAAAAAGGAATCGGAGTAATTTTGTGTCCAAGAATGAATTGTTTGAAGATTATTTGCATTTCGTAAGCTGAATCCAGACTCTTCTCCTACTAGAGGAGGAACTAATGTAGTAAGATACGGTGGTGCCAAATTATGATTCATTTTATAAAATAGAACAAGCTTATGTTTACGCCTTCGAGCGTCAAGCGTATCCCAGCCTACTTCCGTGTGCAAATTATTTAAGGATACAAGTTTGGTAGCTCCTGTTACAATTCTAGCTGCTTCATTTTGGATTTTTTTATCTAGTTCCAGTTTTTCATAAAATGTGCAGTTATCCCTGATAACATCCGCTTATTCTAACAGGGGCCTTATAAAACTAATATATATTATTTCTAAGGATTTACGATCCAGTTGGAATTTAAGTTTTCTCATTCTATTTATTCTGGTCCATCTGTTAGATATTCGATGTGGGAATGCCAACTGCAGTCGTTTAAAAGCTTCACGCCCAGATGTTTATGAGTTGTAACTTCTGGTATTTGTTGATTAAGCATATTTAAAGGTGGATGTATATGTTTGTTTCTTTTAGGAGATATCAATAAAGATACAGTCTTTGTAGGGTTAAAAGTGACAAGCCATTTATTCGCCCAGTCAGTTATTTTTACTATATCGGAATTTAGGATATCGGCTGTGGTATTTACATGGTCAACAATAATATATAGACTTGTGTCATCAGCGAACAGACGAATGTTGGAATCTATATCCTTAACAATGTCATTGATATATATTAGAAATAGAAGAGGCCCTAAGATAGAGCCTTGTGATACTCCTGCGTTTATGGAAATCCACTCCGATTAAGCACCAAGAACAATAACGCACTGGCGTCTATTAATTGAAAAACCAGTTTATAAGTGCATCGGGCTGGGTTTGAATGCAGAGCTGGCTCTGAGATCGATATTCGTTTTAAACATGCAACAGGTCATTTTGAATGCAGGGCTGGGTTTGAATGCATAGCTGGCTGTGAGAACGATATTCGTTTTAAACATGCACCAAGTAATTTGAATGCAGAGCTGGGTTTGAATACAGAGCTGGCTCTGATATGATATTCGTTTTAAATATACACCAAGTCATGTTTAATGTAGAGCTATGTCAGAATGCAGAGCTGGCTCCGAGATCGATATTCGTTTCAAACATACAACAAGTCATTCTGAATGCAGAGCTGGGTTTGAATGCAGAGCTAGGTATAAGATCGATGTTTGTTTTGAACATACAACAAGGCTTTTTGAATATCGAGCTGGGTTTAAATTTCGAGCTGGTTCTGGAATCGATATGCGTTTTAAACATGCAACAAGTAATTTTGAATGCAGAGCTGGGTTGTAATGCAGAGCTTGCTCTGAGATCGATATTCGTTTTAAACATGCACAAAGTAATTTTGAATGCAGAGCTGCGTTTGAATACAGAGCTGGCTCTGAGATCGATATTCGTTTTACACATACAACAATACAGTTTGAATACAGATCTGGGTTTGAATTTCGAGCCGCCTCTGAGATCGATATTCGTTTGAACTGTAGAAGAGGGCATTTTGAATTGGGTTTGAATGCAGAGCCGGCTCTGAGATCGATATTCGATTAAACTGTAAAAGAAGGCATTTTGAATATCGAGCTGGGTTTCAATTTTGAGCTGGCTCTGAGATCGATATTCATTTAAACTGCAGAAGAAGGCATTTTGAATAACGAGCTGGGTTTGAATGCAGAGATGGCTCTGAGACCGATATTCGTTTTAAACATACACTAAGTCATTTTGAACGCAGGGATGGGGTTTGATTTCAAAGCTGGCTCCGAGATCGATATTAGTTTTAAATATACACTAAGTCGTTTTAAAAGCAGAGATGTGTTTGAATGCAATGCTGGCTCTGATATCGATATTCGTTTTAAACATGCAACAAATCGTTTTGAATGCAGAGTTGGGTTTGAATACAGAGCTGGCTCTGAGATCAATATTCGTTTTAAACATGCACCAAGTCATTTTGAATGCAGAGTTTTGTTTGATTGCAGAGCTGGCTCTGAGATCGATATTCGTTTTAAACATACACCAAGTCATTTTGAAAGCAGAGAAATGTTTGAATGCAAAGCTGGCTCTGAGTTCGATATTCGTTTTAAACATACAGCAAGTCATTTTGAATGCAGAGCTATGTTTGAATGCAGAGCTGTCTCTGAGATCGATATTCGCTTTAAAGATGCACCAAGTCATTTTGAATGCAGGGCTGTGTTTGAATGTAGAGCAGGCTCTGAGATCGATATTCGTTGTAAACGTGCAACACGTCATTTTGAATGCAGAGCTGGGTTTGAATACTGAGCTGGCTCAGAGATCAATATTCGTTTTAAACATACACAAAGTAATTATGAAAGCAGAGCTGCGTTTGAATACAGAGCTGGTTCGAAGATCAATATTACTTTTAAACATACAACAATATAATTTGAATACAGATCTGGGTTTGAATTTCGAGCCGGCTCTGAGATCGATATTCGATTAATCTGTAGAAGAAGGCATTTTGAATATCGAGCTGGGTTTCAATTTCGAGCTGGCTCTGAGATCGATATTCGTTCCAAACATAAAACAAGGCATTTTTAATACAGAGCTGGGTTTGAATTTCGAGCTGGCTCTGAGATCGATATTCGTTTTAAACATACACTCAGTCATTTTGAATGCAGAGCTGGCTCTGAGATCGATATACCTTTTAAACATGAACCAAGTCATTTTCTATGCAGAGCTGGGTTTGAATACGGAGCTGGATCTGAGATCGATATTCGTTTTAAACATGCAACAAGTCATTTTGAATGCCGAGCTGGGTTGTAATGCAGAGCTGGCTGTGAGATCGATATTCGTTTTAAACATACACAATGTAATTAAGAATGCCGAGCTGCCTTTGAATACAGAGCTGACTCTGAGATCGATATTCGTTTTAAACATACACTAAGTCATTTTGAATGCACAGATGTGTTTGAATGCATAGCTGGCTCTGAGATCGATATTTCGTTTTAAACATGCGCCAAGTCATTTTCAATGCAGAGCTGGTTTAACATTATGAGCTGTCTCTGAGATCTTTATTCGTTTTAAACATGCACCAAGTCATTTTGAATGCAGAGCTTGGTTTGAATGCTGAGCTGGCCTTGAGATCGATAGTCGTTTTACACATACACTAAGTCATTTTGAATGCAGAGCTATGTTTGAATGCAGAGCAGGCTCTGAGATCGATATTCGTTTTAAAAATGCAAACGTCATTTTGAATGCAGAGCTGGGTTTGAATACAGAGCTGGCTCTGATATCGATATTCCTTTAAACTGCAGAAGACGGCAACTGTAGAAGACGGCATTTTGAATATCGACCTGGGTTTGAATTTCGAGCTGACCCTGAGATCGATATTCGTATAAACTGAAGAAGAAGGCAATTTGAATATCCAGCTGGGTTTGAATTTCGAGCTGGCTCTGAGATTGATATTCGTTTTAAACATAAATCAAGGCCTTTCAATACAGAGCTGGATTTGAATTTCGAGCTGGCTCTGAGATTGATATTCGTTTTAAACATACACCAAGTCATTTTCAATGCAGAGCTAGGTTTGAATACGGAGTTGGCACTGAGATCGATATTCGTTTTAAACATAAAACAAAGCATTTCCAATACGGAGCTGTGTTTCAATGCAGAGCTGGCTCTGAGATCGAAATTCGTTTGAAACATACATTAAGTCATTTTGAATGCAGGGCTGTGTTTGAATGCAGAGCAGGCTCTGAGATCGATTTTTGTTTTAAACATCCAACAATACAATTTGAATACAGGTCTGGGTTTGAATTTCGAGCCGGCTCTGAGATCGATATTCGATTAAACTGTAAAAGAAGGCATTTTGAATATCGAGCTGGGTTTCAATTTTGAGCTGGCTCTGAGATCGATATTCATTTAAACTGCAGAAGAAGGCATTCTGAATATCGATCTGTGTTTGAATTTCGAGCTGACTCTGAGATCGATATTCGTTTGAACTGTAGAAGTAGGCAATTTGAATATCGAGCTTTGTTTGAATTTCGAGCTGGCTCTGAGATCGATATACGTTTCAAACATAAAACAAAGCATTTTCAATACAGAGCTGTGTTTGAATGCAGAGCTGGCTCTGAGATCGATAATCGTTTCAATGTCTGCATTCAAACAAAGCTCTGAAATTCAAACCCAGCTCGATATTCAAAATGCTTTGTTTTATGTTTAAAACGAAAATCGATCTCAGACCTAGCTCTGCATTCAAACCCAACTCTGCATTCAAAATGACTTGTTGCATGTTTAAAACGAATATCGATCTCAGAGTCAGCTCTGTATTAAGACCCAGCTCTGCATTGAAAATGCTTTGTTGTATGTTTAAAACGAATATCGATCTCAGTGCCAGCTCCGTATTCAAACCCAACTCTGCATTCAAAATGACTTGTTGCATGTTTAAAACGAATATCGATCTCAGAGTCAGCTCTGTATTAAGACCCAGCTCTGCATTGAAAATGCTTTGTTGTATGTTTAAAACGAATATCGATCTCAGTGCCAGCTCCGTATTCAAACCCAGCTCTACATTCAAAATGACTTAGTGCATGTTTAAAACGAAATATCGATCTCAGAGTCAGCTTTGCATTCAAACACAGATCTGGAACAAATAATACTGGTATTCCCAAAATCATTACATTTTATTGAGAAAGAAAAATATATTTTACCGAATTTACACCCCTACTCCCTCACCCCACACACACCGCCCACTTCCCACCTCGGCACACCTCTAAGGTGGAATCACTGAAATAGTTTGATATGCTTTGTGTTTTCAGAGGAGTATATTTGTATATTTACCAAATAAAAAAACACATAGAAAATGACACTGCAGTTGAATTTTGTGTATATTGGACCTGATGACGGCCCTTACAAACAACCTCCACCCCAACTCTCCCCACTACCCACCACCATCACCGACACCATAACAACACACACACACACACACATACAGGAGAAAAACATACTATTATACTCTGTAATCCCTTCATCAAAATGTTCGCTTGAGACATATTTAAAAATAATAATTGATCCCTGTTAACCTTCCCCCGACCCACCACCTACCCCCTCCAACCCCAACTCCTTAGGAAGACGTTCGAGTTTTAAACAATACATCATTGGACATGCTGTGTATCTATTTGATAGACGTCTATTATATCAATTAATGTGCAAAAGTGTGAAAAACCGTAATTGCATTATTAATGTATGTGATACCTCTTCCTCCAGGCCCCATCGATGACGTAGGAGGAAACAAATGTATACAGTGTAATGCCATCATCATAAAGTTTCATTTGAGACATCCTTACAAGAAAATGACCCCCAAATACCCCCGCCCCCCACGCCCCAGGTGTGAATTCATAAAGCTTATTCTTTAAACACACTTTTCTGTCGATTTAAGACGTTTTCTTGATGTTGCTTGAATAAGGCTATGGATAAATAAAACGTACAGTTAAATATTTATCTTAAAATAGATGGTTTGTAGTGACCCTGGGAGGTTAATAAGGATATTTAAAACATATGTAAAAATCTTAAATTGTTACTTAAGTAATAATTTCCACTTTAGTTGCTTTATGAATACGGGCCCCAGGCAGACGTTCGAGATCGAACTAATAAACTTATTTGATATGTTGTTTATCTTTCATAGAC